>OX439131.1:40393491-40410998 GCA_949318235.1 Ecdyonurus torrentis | reverse complement strand
AGGTGCATGCCAAAGCCTTATACTTTTCAAATTTCATTGTCAACTTTATATAACACCTCCCTCTACTCATATAAAAAAAAATTAACACCTGGAGAACAATATTTTTTTTTATCAAAATTCTTTCATTATTTTTTTCCATCAATCTATTTCTTTTTTTCTTTTTTTTTTTTTACCTATATGAGGGTTTAATAATATTTTTTATTTTAAAATTATAAATCATATTTTTTTAAAAAGACCAATTTGAAAAATATTTTAGACCAATTTTTTTATTCTTCCCGTGGGATATATATTTTTTTAAAGTTAAAAAAAAGATTGCTATAAACTATATGAATGAAAATTCATTTTTAAATATTTTAAGACAGGAGTTTGCTACTGTATAAATTACTTTTTTGTCTGTCAATCAAATACATGAAAGAATTTTTATTATTGTTTGATTTTCTTTTGTAACATAAAAAAAAGTTCAGGTATTAAATTATAAATTAACTTTTTGAAAAGGTTATATTATTATAAAATTGTAACTGAAATATTACTTTAATTGAAAATTAAAACAATAGATATACATTATATTGTTAAGCGTTGTTTTCTGTGTTTCACTTTCTTAATTGTTTCAACAAAAAAAAAAAAAAAAAAAAAAAAAAAAAAAAAAAAAGAAGCAAGTAAAATGACATACTGTATAAAATATCAACTTTTGTTTACACGAGATTGTTGATGCTGAGAAATATTTATAAAAAGTCAAATCACGCACTCTATAACTTTTGGTATTCCCATAACAAGATATCAATAATATTCCGCATTAAATCATCTATACCAGTATATTAAAATACGTTAACTCGTATCTCTAACAGACGTATATCAACTATTAGTCATCATTAAAATTTATTCCAAGAAGAAAAAAAATCTATATCTCTTTATTTGTGAGTTGCATTCATTGTAGCAGAAAGTCCTTTACAAAAGTTTAATTTTTCATGTTGAAAAAAAAAAAAAAAAAAAAAAAAAAAAAGGAAGCTAATAATAAATTAAATTTGATTATTGAAGCAGAGAACCTGGCGACCTTATACTGCAGACTGGTATATATAATACGTGATTTGCGAAAACTGCAATATATAGTCATTGGATATAACAAAAGCTTACCTTGTGGCGAGGAGACGTTGAAGGGCGGAGGAGCCTCTGATTGCAGGGTTTGAGGTAACATATAAGACCCTGCGGCACTTGCACTTGAAGGGTAAGGCACGGAGAGACCCATAGAGCTGTAACTGCCGGTGCTGCTGGCAAGTTGCTTGCGAAGACGTGCGCGACGATTACTGAACCAAACCTGAGGATAAATCCAATGGATTAAGAATTTTAATTATACTTTTATTTATACAAATGTTATAAGGGATGGAAACACACTAGCTTTTGTTAATTGCATTATGAATATATAATTATTTAATATTAAATAAAGAGCTTATAAAAAAATTAACTTCAGTTTTGTATATACACGTAACTTGTTATATATTTATTTATTATTATTTTTTTTTTTAATTTTCCAATCTTATCTTTTCAGAGTTTTCAGGTATGTGTAATTTTTTATTATTCAATCCTGTTGATCCCATTATATTTATTAAGAGCTATATAGTCCCTACCAAGAAAAAAAATGTCTAAAAATTAGATATATAGAGGTTGGGGATTTACTTACTTAAAAACAGGATATTTAGTATATTATACCAACAGTATTGTATAGAGAGAAAAAATGTAATTCATATTTTAGATAGTTTTTCCGTTGTTACATACATATTAGTTAAGAAAATGTAAAGTGAGCGTATCCTTGTATATATATATTTATAAATATATACAAAAAAAACATGCAAAAAGAACTTTACAAATTACTTTAACTTGCAAAAATAATTCTAATAATGATAGAGAAAGAGATTCCGTCCGTTACAAAGTGTGCGAGAAAATTTAATTAAGGCATGTAAGCCTGAAGGTGTTTTTGGTGCCCGCACACAAAGTTAGTTTACTTTGAAGTAATATAGAACTCAAGCGATCTACATTGAACAAGTTTTTTGAAATCATGTATACGTATATTGTGACAAAACTATATCGTAACATTTATTTACGTGTGTGGCCTAACACTAATTGATTGAATTAATTAACACGCTTCAATATATTAATTATTTAATTTAATATTATAAATTTTTATTCAAATTTTTGGCAAGCATGCTGTGTATGTTGTTTTTAAATAATCACCAAAATTTTAATTAACTTATAAGGAAAAAGTACTAGTTTATATTGGGCGCTATGCTATATAGATATTATAACTTTAATTTTTATCTTTTAAAGAATTTTAAGGTAATTATTTTTGTTCCGTGTAATAATTATCTATTTAAAAAATTTAACAGTACATATATTTAATGGTATAATTTTTAATTGTATCAAGCCAAAAATAAAATTGAATCCAACGTTTTTAATGTCAATAACAGGACAATGAACTTATTCAGGAAATTTTATTTAAAAATAAAAATGATAAAGTTATAGTTAATAGATTTTAGGATGTGCTTCAGTATTGAATGTTGCAAAATATTGTATACGGCAAAGCTAGTTGGTGAAGAGAGCGGAGACTTGAACGCTCGTACGTGGTCTCACCTGAATGCGCGCCTCGGTGAGCTTGGTACGTTGAGCCAATTCCTCACGAGTGTAAATATCAGGGTACTGGGTACGCTCAAATGCCTTCTCTAGCTCGTCAAGTTGCTGTGCAGTGAACGTGGTACGACTTCGACGTTGCTTACGTTTGAGGGGAATCCCAGGTTCAGATTCACAGTCTGAGCCTTCACTATTCTTCCCTGTAACAAATATACAGTCAACTGTTAGTCACTGTTAAATTTTACTTCACATTTTTCTGAAATTTATAAGATTTTTGATAATTAACATATTTTTATTTATATAATAAACTGTTTACAAAAAGCAATAAAAATTATGGTTGTGATATTTTTAAATATTTTTCATAAAATAATTTATTATTTGATTATACAACATAAACTTTCAAAATATTGCACCATAAGTTTTACTGCTCCAAGTAAACAGAAATAAAAAAAAAAATTAAAGAAAATAGGAAAGTTAAAAGCCATTCAGAAGATATACAAATTTCTACATTATAAAAAAAAATGCATAGAAAAGTGTCCTATACTTAATAAAAAAACTGATAGATAAAAATAAATATCAGAGGTTTTAAGTCTTGTTCACACGAAGCAATATTTAAAAAAATAATAATAATTGCATGCAATCTCCGCATTAAACATATTATACACTCAAATTTATTTAACAATGCAAAATAACTGAATCCGCCTAAATAGGCCATCAATTGTAGGCATAAAGATCCCGTCGAGTAATGATTTTGTTTCAATTTCATCCTGTAAGAGACTATAGATTTCGATTAAATAATACTGCATTAAAAATGTGTATCGATCTTTTCTATGGAAAAACTATAAAAATTTCAAAATTTATATTAAAATTTAGATCCAATATTAGAATGCTCTGGTTTACTATTTTATATTTTTATATATAGCACGCCATTTGATATACAGAGAGAATTAAATAATGAATAGACGTCTTTTTACTTCATCACTTTCACTTTATTTAGCTATTGAAGTATATATATATATATATATATATATATATATATATATATATATATAAGAAAATAATGAAATTTATGCTAAGAGCGTTCACAAAATTATTTATAAAGATTATATATAATCAGGTTAATAATATTCATTTTAAAGATATTAATATCACGTTTACTATAAATAATCATACATCAGCTACTACATGTTTATTATGTAAAAAAAAAAAGTGTAACATAAGTCTCTGTTTACTATGCGGCTAATGATTTATTATATAAAATATCTTGAAGTAAGATGTTGTTTTTTTCAATATAAATACAAATTTCTAACGTGTTGCAAATGAACAATAGGAGGGGGGGGGGGGGAATGTACTTGCTTTTGATATAAATATTACGCGAGAATAATATTATTTATAACTATATAAACAAGTGTGCAGATAATTTTTATTTGACTTTAAAACTTTTAAGATAAATATTTAACAAAATTTTTAACGATATTTTAATGAATAATAATAATAGTAATTTTCTTAAAGAAAATTAGTCAAAGTGAATTATATATTTATGTAACACATATAACGCATTTTTTTTCTATATATGTTTCTAAATAACTTCATTGATAAATTGAAAATATTAATAAATATATTTATTTGACGTATCTATTAATTACGAAAAGTCATTAAAAAAAGTGTAAGCTATCAAAGATAATTTGTTTTGATTTCTAGTTTGTTATGCTGCAGGCATTATACTGCATTAAAACATACAATTATCCCATAACTCGGCTCTGTCATTAACTAAGCCGCCTTGTAACGCCCACTTTTCAAGTTACTATATTACCAAAGCAACAATGCAACTTCGTGCATGAGTCTTAGGCATGCGAAAAATTGATGTAGTTCACACTTTTCTTTGCATTTTAACTGCTGATTAAATTGCATTTTCTTGCGTGATTAAAGAGCGTTATTTTTAAAGTATATATAAGGTATTTTAAAATGGATGTATTAAACTATTTTAATAGCATATTTTAGTTTAAAATATATATATTTAGCCATATTGCCAGGATAAAATGATTATTTAAACATACACATTATTTTTTAATCTTGAAATCATTTTACTTTAACATACATTACATGATACGATTCATGGTACGAGTTAAGTTACATGCAGTATACAGTATAGCTTTTTCAATTCCTCTATTATCAATTTTACACAAAATCAAAATAATTAATATTTTATATAATATATTTAAAAAAATTTATCTGTTTGTCTTTATTTATTTATTTATTTATTTATTTTTTATTTATTTATTTTTTTTTTTTTTTTGCTTGCCATATTGTGTTATCGTGCTACATCAACCCCAATTCCAGTCAAGACATTGTCTTATCGACAGGTAAGGACTTTCCAATCAATGAAAGATTGCTTTATTTATCTAAAATTTATTTTATATCAAAGCCGTTTACGCTTAAAGGAATAGACCAGAAAAAAAACAGCATTAGCATTTATATCACAAAACACTTGATGGGATTTCCATAAATAACTTTAGTTTGTCTCAAAACCCAACAGTAGCCCCGTGGCAGTGATCAGAAAATTCGATTTATGCAACCCGCACAACATTTTCATACTAATTTTTGTATGTTTCTGACGTCATAAACATAAATTATCACGCAAATTGCATACTTTACAGTTTCTTCACGCTCTCTCGTGGATGGGGGCTACATTAATATTCTGGTAAAAATTGTCATCAGTTTTAAAGATCCCATTTCGTGTTAATTTATTAAAAAGCACATGTTTTGTTTAATGTGGTCTATGGCTTTAACTTTAAAAAATAATAATAATAAATTTATTTACACACAAAAAATTAATAAAAGAAATTGTATTGCAAAACGAATAATATACTTTTTTTACTATGGAAATTATAGCTCATACAAAGATTTATTTCCAAAAACATTGAACGTTTACAAATTATAAATGAGAGTGTATATCATTGAGAGTTTTAATAAATTAATTAGAGTGTTAGAGGCGTTAAGTTTTGTGAAGCATTAAATAAAGCTGAGATTGTCAAATTGAAATGAAACATGCAGTCGAACAGTATATGTTGTTCATAAGATGCTAAGGTGAGATTCGCGCGAGGCAAAGATGATGATCGGAAAGTAAAGAGAGGACTAAAAATAAATAAAAAAAGTGAGACAAATGACGAGTCACATGTTGGAAATAAGCCAACGTATGATGTTTTGTTTCATTTGGGAGGTCGTACATAACAAAAATTAACCTACAATACACATTAACATACTAAAACAAAATTTGTAAATCAATCTTTATTAATGAAACAAACTACAAATTATATTATTAATTTTATAAACTTTCTTAACGGATTTTTTTTTTTACCTTAATGGATGTCAGGTTAATAAATTATATTGTAAGGTAAGACAATGAATAATTTTTAATATTTCAACGCACATATGCATATATACACGCAAGTTGTTTTTGGATAGATATATTATTATGATACTTTATCACTATTATACGTACAGTATATATATACTTATTTTTATATAGACTAATAACGTGTTATTATAACACACATTGTGCTATACTTGGTTGGCAAATTATTTTTACATTTGTAAGTTATATATAGCATCACCTCTGTGAATAAGTTGACGGTAATATTATACAATGAGCGGGGGTGAGGATAGATTAATGTATCGAGTGTTTCTCTGCTATTGCCCTTTGACCCTATCTTCATTAAGGACCTCACACCGGCCGACTGTTTAAAAAATAAAAAAAAACTCAATGTTGCCAACGCCAATCAAAAGTTCAACGTTTTAGAAAGAATAAAATATTTTTAACGCGTAAAAGTACAATACCAAAAACTTTAAAAATATAAATAAAAATTCATCAATTTGAATCAGTAGTATCCTGTATTAAGCCTTAACTAATTATTAATAATATACTCTAATTTAAATTAAATTTTTTCAAGGTAATTTAATGATGTAAAAAAAAAATTTAAACAATATTGCAGAAGCCGCGTATAACATAAATTAATTTTTTATTATCTGTTTATACTATCAATTATATAAAAGAATTCCAACAGCTTTAAAAAAAAATAGCAAAATCAAAGCACATACACAAAAAAAATCACTTAACTGAAATTTTTAGATTTATTATTAATTATATTTATAAAATATAGATTTTTATCTATATTATTATTAAATTTCATTGATAACGATCTACAGAAATAGAATACTAATTTTATTAAACATATGTTATTATAATATCAAGTTGTTGTAGTAAAAAAAAAAGTAAAAAAAAAAAAAAAAAAAAAAAAAAAGTAAAGTAAAGCATAATTTTAACCTAATGTTCCTTTCTCCTAATATAATACTTGTATATATCAAATTGAAGTATTACCCTTCGTAACACCGGTGGTCTCTACATAATTCTATATCTTGTCATGATCAAAAATGCTATGCTTATAAGCCCACACCGAAAGCTATAATTACTTTAATATACAGAGCATAGGACATTGTTGGCAACACTGTATATTAAGGAAATATTATAACCTGAAGGTGTCGGA
Source organism: Ecdyonurus torrentis (assembly GCA_949318235.1). NCBI lineage: Eukaryota > Metazoa > Arthropoda > Insecta > Ephemeroptera > Heptageniidae > Ecdyonurus > Ecdyonurus torrentis. Next base: position 40,403,835 of record OX439131.1, on the reverse strand, counting down.
TTTTAATAGGCAGGTAGCTATAGGTAAAGGTATACCTTTTAATTTTCGGCACATCTCTTGTTCTTAAAGCGCAAAGATTTTATTATTAATTTGCACTCCAAGAGCGTAAGTTTTTTTTTATGTATACCTATATTGCAGTAGATAAGAAGAATGTAATTTAGAAATAAATTAATAAACATTTTTATATAAGCATTTAATTTAATTTTTTTTAATTTTTTTTTTTTTTTTTTTTTTTTTTGAAAAATATAGTAATTATATAAAAATCTATATAGTCATTCATTAAGTGTTTAATTTATTTATGCAAGAAAATGACGAGGAATTTTTTTAAATTTACTGTTGCAGAAAATGTTGTAATTTGCCAGTTTTCAGGGATGGATGATTTTTATTTTATATATGAATAAAGAAATGTACTGGAATGGAACATTACTAATTCAGATTTTTTCCTCTCTAAAAATATTTACAAATTTTTATTTTATATTTAAGCAAAAGAGAAGGTTTTAGCTTAATTTAAAGTTATTTATAATTTTATTGAAGAAAAAACTCATCACGATTGTAATGATCTTCAAATGATTCACATTCAACAAAACTTACGAGAATTATATATATTATATGATAGCAGAATATAAAAATTAGCATAGTATATTTCATCATTACCATCCTATAAAATGGTTGTTTCAACAATGGATTTGATATAAAAATATGACGTCATCAATAATGAGTCATGTAAAAATGAACCAATGAGATTGCGTCATAGAAATCATGAAGCGTGACAACACCTGTCAACACCATCAACCAATCAACACACACCTTCCTGAGAATGCATTCAGAAGGTGCAACAGAGGGTGTCGAGCGACCTGAATCGCAGGAAATGCAGTAACAGCAGTAGCACCTCTTTGTTATGGAGAACAACAATATGTCGGTGTACATAATAATATAATACAAGAAGAGTATAAATAAAAAAAATATATATATACAAAAATCTTTTCATGCCCTAAATTATTAAAAAATAAACTTTAGGTATAGGGTAAAATAAAAGGGTCTAAAAATCTATTGTTGTTATAGTCAAAAAAGATACAAGGCTTTTATTTTAATTATTAAAATTTTCTGATAATATAATATCCATTAACAATAAATAAGAATGCCTTCTTATATTATAACTATTATCAACTGAAATTTTAAAAATAAAACGCTGAAACATATAGATAAAAAAAAAAGTTATGAAGTTCCCCCTTACCGAATGCAATTTTGTATTATAAAAAAAGTGTTGGCTAAAAATTTATAACTTTTATGACGGCTAGTATGTCAGAAATGATTCATTTGTCTTAATTATAAAAAGTTAGAGTGGGTGGGGGGTGTCTGCGGTACAATTAGTAAGGCATGTGCTCTACTATATAACTCTTGGAACTATGCATATAAGAAAAGAGAAGATGAACTACAAGATCGAGTTTAAAAAAGAAGCCGCCTTGTTGACATGTTATTTTAAACTCATATATACCCTAGCACATATATACATGATATTAAAAAAAAAAAAAAAAAAAAAAAAAAAAAAAAAAACTATATTATACAGATGTAATTCGTTTGCATATGTAAAAAGAATATCAATAGAGGTGCATTTTATTATTTTTAGTTACTTGTCACCAGATTTTTAATGTCAATTTTGATGTGACAACATCCCTTCCTTTGTATTTTGAAAATAATCCATGGTGCACCCTCGCTCGCTCTCTCTCTCTCTCTCTCTCTCTCTCTCTCTCTCTTCTCGTATAAGGTTTTGTTACATATAAAAAAAATAAGGATATACTTTGTCGCCGCCGCAATTAAAAAAACTTCGTGTAAAAAAAACTAACGTTTTTAAAACTATATATGTATAAAAAAAAAACAAGATATAGTAACAAAAAGTTTTGATTTTTATTAGCTCTATTATAGCTTGTTATTAGAGTTAACAGTAGTACTGAATTATTCATTATGTTAAATTTAAATAATATGTGCTTTTTGGTATGAAAAAAAAAAGTTAAACATAATAATGATTGTTTTCTAATTTCAAAGTGTTAAAAATTGCTTTTATTATATTTTATGTTTGTGATATTATTTTCATGTTTCTTACTTTATAGTGAGAACTAAAAAAAAAAGTTCTTGAACACAAAATTTTAATTTATGAAAATTATTACAATTACTTTAGTTTTAATCTAAATATTATACACAATACAATATAAAAATTATTTTAAAATATATTTAATTTTGTTATTGAGTATGTTATAAAAAGTGTATTTTTATTTTTTTATTCCTTATGCTAAAGGATATGTGTTCATGGAATAGAAAATGCCCTATAGGCTTTTTATGTGGACGATAAAAAGATCACACGGATGTTTTGAACCAAGAAGACTTTTTTTTATCTATAATATATATTTAAAATTTAAAAAACAAAATAGAATCACAAAAAAAAAATAATAAAAATGTAGACAAGATCGTGTAATCATCACTTTTTTTTTTAACACAAAGAACGTTTTAGAAGCATCGTATGGAAATTTTTGTTTTTATTACTTTTTAGATCTTGAATTATGAAGAAAAATGTTAGTTTGATGATGGATTCAATTTTACATGAGATTCTATTGTTCAATTTATAACGATATTATATGATAAAAAATTAAATAGATAACATGTAAATACAAATTAAATACAGACCTATACTATGTTTTTTCAAACTTGTCATGTAATGAAATATATATTTTTATATACACTCTATGTAATATAAATTAAAATAAAATGCAATAAATAAAATGTATATTTCTTCACTTGCATTTTATTTAAAGTTTATATATAATGAAAATAACATAAAAAAAGGACATTGACTTTAAAAAATAATTTACTTATAACAACAATTTTATTCTTTTTTTCACAGAATGATTGGCGTCACAAATGAGATTTTTTAAGCTTCTGGAATTAAAAATAATATAAGAAGTTGTCTGTATACATCTGATTTATACGGAGTATTACAACTATTAGTTGATAAAAACAATTTTACATACGCGATATTTGGCCTATAAACTAATTTACACGCTAATTTTTTTTTTTTTTTTTTACTAATATAATTTATAATGCTAATTTCATGCAAAATTGAAGTGAAAGCTTTTTGAATTAATCAATTTATCTTCACGATTATTAAGAAGAAAAAAAAAATGAAGAACAAAGTTCAAAATATATAAAAATATATTAAATTAAAATTTTTTTTTCAAAGAGACAATGCTGCATAAATATACCGTTATTTAAAAAAATATTTTTATTTTTTTGCATGCATTTACATATTTATATCTTTAAATCGATATTATATTATAAAAAATTACTATACTTATTATGACAAAAAATTGGTATTAATATTGAAATGTATACATTAAATATAATTTTTTAACATTAGGAAAATTAAAAAAATACAAAAAAAAAGCTTTTTATTTTTATTTTTTATAATATAATGTATGTATATGTATGGGAGCGCAGATGATGTGAAAAAAACATAAGATCAACGTGGTTAATGGATCATAATTACGTAGCAATATGGAAACATTAAACAAGTTTTTTCCTTGATATTATACACTATATAGAATCTCGCATGTATCATAAAATTTAATAAAATTTTGCATAAATTAAATTAGATTGTTATACTTTTACATTATTAAAAAAAAATCAGATGTCTCATGTCAAAATACTGTTGGTGTTAAAAATTATGCGTAAATATGTAGTCCGGAATTTTATAGGAAATTTTTATGAATATTATTATTTACATAATATTGTATATATCTTCGAGTATAATTAAATAAAGATAATGATTTTTATTTAACAGTCAGAATACTTATATATAAAGTATCCGTTTATTTATATTTTATGATTAAAATTGTTTGAACATTTTTTTTTAATTATTTGTCTCATTCATTTCCTGCACCACATAAAGGAAAAATACGACTTAAATTGAAATATTTACGAAGAAAATTGTACCTACACCATATACCCATTGTATAAAGATAAAAAAAAGGTACGAACACTCACCGTCGCTGAGTTTCTTGTCGTCATCTCCATCTCGACCACGTAAAAGACGTGAAATTGCGCTTACTGAAGGTGCACTGCTGCGATCGCAAATACCATCCTTAATAAGACTGCAACATATCAGAAATAATCATATTTAAATCACGTAAATATATATATATTTTCAAACGTAATAGCATTCGTATTTAAAATTATGCAAACTATACTTTAATTCCAGAAAATTTGCATCGATACCCTAATATAAAAACTATTATAAACTTATATAAGGCTAATATTTTTTTTTTATGCGTGTCACAAATTTCTACGATCAAATTGAATAGCTGTTGTTTGCTTTCCGTTAGGAAGTTTTGTCTAAAAAAAAAAAAAATTGTGTCTTAGGAATGCCCAGGAGAGCAATACCTCTGACCTGAAGTATTCACATATAAAAGCATTTTATGGTAGGGACAAGAAAAATACATACATCACCAGCATATCACTACACATATTTCGACCATTCCTCCCCTGTTTATGAGACCTAACTTTTAGTTTCTTTTTTCTTTCAGTCCCCAAGTTTTTGTTCTTTTGATATTTTTCTTAAGTAGAATAATAAATCACTGATAATAACCATATAAGGAATCATCAGAAATATATTTACCCATCAAAAAAAAAATCTTCGCATTTACATGGAAATTTATAAGCAAACAAGGAAAAAAAGGAAAAGTGAGATGAATAAAAACTTTCACGCTTTCAATACAATTTCTCTTTCTTTTTTTTTTTTTTTTTTTGAAAAAAATATTGAAAAGAAAGTAAACAATATTGTAAAGCTATTCAAAACGCACATGCGTGTATTGTATACTTTTTTGACAATACATATTTCAAATGAAGTACTAAATTAAAAAGATTGTGATCTTTTATTTGAATAAATGTGGGATATCGTAAACAACAGTTTAAGAAATATATTCATATACTCGCACCTTCTTTTTTTTCTTTTCTTTTAATCCTTCTTACAGGTGTTGATATTCAAAATAAAATTGGATCATTTGATTTGTGATTCAAATCAGTAAAAAGATCATTATCAACACTTAAAAAGTACATAAAAAGTAACATGTTTGTAGCATTATTTTTTTGTTACTTTTTTTTTACCATCAAAAGCGTGTGCTTTAAAGAAAAATTTAAACAAAAATTTTTGCAAAACAGTCATAAAAATTAATGGCTCATTATCTATTTTTGGCATATAATAACATCATTTTTACATGATTTTTTTTTATAAAAAAAAAACTTAATTGAGCCTTTAGGATATTGTAATAAAAATTTGAAACATTATATGTAGCGAATTATTATAAGGTTTGTGAGAAAATTTGTTTTTACATATAATGTATTTTTTGTAATTTTTTTGTATTATGAATTATAAAGAGAGAAATGTTAATTTTATTATAACAATAATCCCATTATTTTTGACGTACATTTTTTTTTCTTAATACAAGCATAAGTTAAAATAATATATAATAATAATATAAAAAAGTATCATAAAATATAATGCGCTCTATTATACAGAAGCGGTGCTTTTGCAATCCTCTATTATTAGAAATTACAATGAGAAATTAAGAGGTGTTTTAAAAATATACGCTCCATTTCTGTTATACGATTATTAATGTTTTTTTAACACTGAGGTAGGTATAGTAAAGTATATTATTAATGCAAATTTTATGATATTATATTCAATTATAACTTGTACTCACCGGTCTCTGATTTCCCAGCTGAAGATACCAGGATTTTCTCTACGATAATCCTCAACTCGCCTTTCAACTTCAGGGGTTGCTACACGTGGTTTTGAGCCTCCAATTACTCCAGGTCGAATAGAACCAGTTTCCTATTTAGAAATATAAAAAAATTAATCCTTAGATTATTTTCAAAAATTATAGACATATTTTGCTTGGGAAAATAAAATGCCACTCTTTGCAAAGCTGATATAAATGCTAAAGCTCGTTATTCTGAAGAAAAAAAAGTACAATTACGTAACTTTATGATTAAATTGTCATATTATGAGTATGGGTTTTGCTGTTCGTCTCATAAAATTCGGACGGTATAGTGATTTTTTTTTAAAAAAATATGCAACGATATAGGCTAACAATGATTAAAATTTTTAGGGAAAGGGGTTATTTACGTAGTAATTTTTCTTACCTGATAGCGATTGAGGATTTTTGAAACACAACCATGTGAAACTCTAAGCTGTCTTGAGATGACACAGGGTCGAACTCCGGCTGCAGCCATCTCAACAATCTTTAGTCGAATATGATTAGGTAGAGGTCGACCATTGATGAACACTCCCCCGAGTTGATTGACGCGACCCTGACCTGCACCAAACACGCCACCATCGTGAGCTGCAGCAGGCAAGCAAGCAAACGTTGGCACCACGTCACACAATGCACAATCTTATCTCTATTTTTTTATATCTTTTGACACGATTGTGCAAGGTGTGAATACGGTGCCTTTTTTTTTGTAGAAATGTTAGTATTGTAGGGGGGCTTAATTAGTAATTGTTGGTGAATTAATAAAATAAAATTTTGTTTTTAACAAAGGAATAATTAAAATGATCTTACATAATCCAATTTTCTATAAAACAAAACTCAAACCAAATTGAAATGAATCAGCTGAAATTTTTATTGAATAAATTGTTATGCAAAAATAATAATAAAAAATAAATGTTTGAACACCTTCATAATATTCTATGACAAAAAGAAATCATGTTTGCGTTTTTTACATAAGCTTTTTTACTGTTGCATTACATGCAATTACTTTTGTCGATTATTTTATTTACATGTATACTGTAATGAAGTTTAATGGCTAATTAACGGGAAAAAAAAACTTTTTTTATATAATACAAAACTTTTTTTCTTCTTCTTAATTATTTTTCCACGAAACAAATTTTTAAAAGTAGTAATTTTTCATTACTATAATTAATTTTTTTTCCTTTCTTTTTTAGCAACCAATTGTTGCAGATAATAAATTGAAAGCAGGTAAACAATTAGTTGCAATGGTGTGATTGTATATCGATTGATTTATTTGGAAATAAACGATATACAGTTAACTATAGGAAATGAGGTAACAATGATGTTATGGGTGTCACTTTGACAACAATACAGCATTGTTATGAGCACCCTCCCTGGCGTGTGACATTTTATTTCATTTTTATACTTTCCCTTGAGATTTCTTTCTTATATTTGGCTGTCATAACCTCTCTGCTATATACAGAAATAAATTTTGATTTATTGCTTTAGCCTTATTGTCATATCAATACAAAGAAAGATCTTCTTCTACAACTCTATTTGCATTTATGGGGAAAATATGACAAGAAAAAAAAAGGTACATCTTTTTATTAAGTTGTAAAAAGATTTTGACATTCTCTCTTGGTCCAAATAAACATATATAGTACATACTTTACAGTTAAACATAATTTCTCATTGCCTTTTGTTTGCCTGAGAGAGTAAAATATTTTAAATTAAAGTTTTTAAATGTACTTCTGTTTTCTCAAATTTAATTTACCAAAACAAGTTGAGGGGTTATTTCAATCGAAATCCCCCCCTTTTCTCTGATTCTAATTAAGTTATATAATGAAAATTAATAAAATTTAATACTATTATCTTCATTGATCACCTTTAATGTTTTGGTGTTTATCGGGGGTTAATTATTTGAGAAAAAGGGTTGCATTCGGTTGTAAAAATCTCATATCTTGTTTCGGCGAGGGTGTACAAGTAATTATATGAATTACTGCATATATATTTTATACCTGTAATTGGTGCTTTGTTATCGTATTTTTAAGGTTATAAAAAAAAAGTATATATAATTGTTATTCTAGTTTACAATTTTTTTTTATAAAAATGATAGGGGGGGGGGGGGCGCTTAAACCAAAGTATAGTATTGATATTGTAAAAAAAAAAATGTTATACCACAAATTTTTATCTTTATCGTGACGCTAAATAGTAATTAAACATACACTCTAATTTTAATTACTATTATTATCATTAATTAATATCATTAAACCTATATTTTAAGCGTATATACATAAAATTTTGCTTCACAGAAGAAATCATAGATGTTTTCAAGGCATATATAATAATTATTATTTTGCCTAAAAAAAGTATAAAGTTTTTACGTTGATTAAATTAATACTTTTTTTTTATATATATAAAGTCATCGATGGAGGTATTATAAGGCAAAAGCTATTACTTAAAGGTGTAAGAGTAATTTGCTGAGGGCTGTAATTATCATTCCCACGCGCCGCCACGTTGCCTATATACTTTGGGTGGCCACAATATTCAGTTTTATTTTGTTATATATAAAAAAAAGCAATAGCACGGCATGGCATGGCAAAATATATATTAAGCCGATGTTATCTAATACCACCTATAGCGGGTTTATCAGGTCTTGTCATCGTAATCACTTCAAATTACACGCTTTTATTTATACATCCGCTACTGCATAGTTAATTTTTATTATCATAATACTCAATCATCTATTGTTTAAACATCACATGATAACATCTATTACTTTTTTTAGCGTGATTTTTTTATGTTTTGATTTAACTTTATATCACATTCAAAAAAACATTTAAATATGATTTATATAATTTATTGAATTTTTTTACTATACATTTTGTAATGCAGTATTATTTGAAATACGAATTAAAAATTTTAATTATAGTTTTGCTAATATACCATAATTTATAATATTATTTCATATATAATTTGTTGTTGGGGGTTAGATGCAAGGGGTAGTCAGGCTTTTGACCTTCATACTTAAAAAAAATTATAATAAGGCCGATTATTTAAATTAATACAAGTTAACGTGGAAGAAAATAAACTTAATTGTTTTTTTTACTCATTTAGTGCGCGGGTATAGCATTTTTCAATATATATTTTTTTTCAATGCTGAAAATTATTATAAGCTAATAAATAAATAAAATAAACATTTATGTATAGAGTTTTACTGTTTACCATATTATAGTGTACATATACTGCATAAAAATACATGCTTTTCGTTCATTTACATTTTAAATAGTAAATTATAATAAAATATCATAAAAGAGTTAATAATATTTTAATTATTAATTCATTTATTTTATTCAACCCATATAATTTTAATTTTATAACGTTTCTTGTTTGTTTATTTAGTTTTTTTTTATAGAAAATCTTATTTTGTTTTATGGGCAAACTTCATTTAACAAGAAATTATTCCGTTTCAGGTATAAAAAAAATAAAAAAAAAAAAAAAGCGAAAGAAATAAAAACATAAACATATATCTCAAAGACGTGTAACAGAATACCTTAAACTTTCCAGCGAACTCTTTTTAAATGTGTTATACCTTATAATATTAATATACTGTACTATATCGGAGAACGCGTGCAGCGTAATGCCAACTGCTGTAATCCACCCGCACTCTTGCTGTGTTTAAGAAGTTGCATAACTTTCAGGCTGAGTGACTTTTTTTTCCACAGACTTTATTAATAATTTTATTTTTTTTTTTTATTTTTATTTTTTTTTTTTTTAGTGTTGGTAATAAAAACCATGTAATCCATCCTCTAAAATCTTACTAACCATCACTGAGTCCTGTTCACACGATGCAATATTTACATGTGCAATCAATTGGATTACGTGCAAAACTCCATATAAATGTCATTGAAATTTCATGTAAGCAAATTAATAAGAAACAAAAAATCTATTGATCCAAGTAATTGCACAATACAAATATTGTTCCTTGTATGAACGCAAGTAATTATATAATGAAAACATGCAATCAGATTTACAAATGTTTAATTCTTAAAATAACAAACATTTAATTAACTCGTTTTGTTAGAAGAAAAAAAATTACCTGTATAATATAGATTTATAAAGATATATAATAATATTATATAACTTTGAGAATTTCTAATCTTTATAAATATATTAACACAAATTATAAAAATAATTAATAAAAAAAATTGTCTTACCTTGGAATGGATATCCGGTGAAACACGGCCTCATCATGCCGAAATTGGTCACTGTCATTTCAGTCTAACAGTCTTTTATAAAAAACCACACTCGCCTGTTGAAGCGTAACAATTGACAAACAAATAAACACCAGTCTTTGTGACTTCACTCTAAGACACGCAAGTGAAAACTGAACGTAAGGTCCTCCGGTTCTCCACTCTACCTCAAATAAGACACGCCTTCCTATACTCTCATTTGATAAAACTGTAAATATAGGAGGAGTTGAAATATTTTTCTCCGCCTAAATTTAAGTACACATCAGTGATGTATTGTAATAAATAATGGCCATTGCAATTTAAATTATACC